>JAZKJV010002837.1:0-46421 GCA_037367405.1 Ottelia alismoides
CCAAAGCTCGGGCTATGATATAAATGGCAAATTTATATCACGACCACCCATGAAATCTAGTCCAACCAAACCATAATCCCTAAAATCTTTGTAATTACATGACGACCATTGCAAATTACACTGCAACCTCCACATCCTTGGACGTGGGTACATATGCTAATTACAGAGAGTATAGGAGCGTGATGGTAAAATTCCGCACATATTATCGGAGTGACATTGCAAGCATTTAGTTGTCAAAGATGGTGGGGGTTGAAGAGTGTCATTTACAGATTATAATAATATAAAAAATCCATTCGTGAACAACGTGCATGATATATATACACAAATCGATCAAGCCAGTGCAAATATATGAACATTATGCCCTTAAAGATAACATTCTTAATCCTTAGGTCCGTTCGGTTCTGGAATAAGCAGGAATAAAGATGGGGAATAAGGAGAATAATGGTCTATTCTTTGTTCGGTTGGAGGATAAGAATAAGGAAAATAAGGTGAAATAAAGGTAGGTAAGGTGGGATAAAGATAGGAATGAGAGTGAAATAAGATGGAATAACGAGGAATAGTCGTATCATTGGGAACCGTGTCGGGAGGAGAATTGACCATTTATTCCAGGGCTTATTCTCCAACCAAACAGGGTCTTAAGAATTCAACTTTAGAACTAACCATGTCGACACCCCAACAAAAAACATAACAGTTGACGGACTCAAACATTATTCTTGACCTATAAAAAGAACTTGACGGTGGAATCTATCAACTCCTATAACTCATTTTCCTCCGATCTTCGAACACCCGAAGAGCACATAAAACAGAGACAATTGCGATAAAGAGAGAAGAGCACAATAACAGAGTCTTTGCCAAAAGGATTAAAAAGTAATAAAATGCTGGTAAAAAAATGCATAATGCATTGCTTATATAAACCATCTAATCTAATTGTTGTATAGTATATAGTCTCGTTTATACAATGCTATCTTCTACGGTTCTACAGGTCTTGGAAGTATAAACAGTCAATTACCGTGGCATGTAGAAATCATGCATATGTAGAATTCAAACTGTGTCTTAAGTTGACAACACTGAGCAAAAAACGACCACAAGTTACTTGTAACATCGCGGTCCCTAGACTTAACATGTTATGGGGAACTACTGGGTCAGACAGCTTGTTGGGCTTGAATCCAACTGGAATCCTTGAACACAACCCAAAATGTTTAATCCCAAGTTATCTTGCAGTAGCCCTATTACTTGTAAGATACTACCACACTTCGTGATTACTAGATGTGATACTATGTTTGGAGTTCTATAGTCACCCCCACTTATATTAGCAACATCTTCGTTGTGCAGTTGTCCACGACCTATTCCCAGTAATAGTGGTGGCTTCACCTCTTGAGCAGTCCTTTCCTCCTAACTCTATGACATGGGTGGCTCCACCGCTTGGGCATCCTTTTCCACTATTGGAGGGGTTCTGAAACCATTTGTAACATCATGGGCCCTAGTCTCGGTCCGTATGGAGAATTACTGGCCTAGATAACTTGTTGGGCTTGAGCCCAACTAGAGATCTTAACCACAATCCAAAATGCTCAAGTTCAAATTATCTACCAGTAGCCCCTACTAGTTATAAACTACTACCACATTTTGTGATTACTAGATGTGGTACTATGTTTGGGGTACAACGTTACTATCTCACAATGGATCGATGTTAGTCCGACATAAACGGTACTGGTTCAAATCTGATTATTCTTAGGAGAAAGCAAGCCCTTGCTGAAATTCCAGAATGCTTTCCTTAGTGGAAGCATTACATATTCTCAAGATCGCTCTAATCTCATTGTTATCTTCTTGCCTCTTACATCTTTCTACTCTGACCACATCAGTATCTGTATTTAAATACATCAAAGAGACACTTGACGGAGCCGAGCCTCATTCAATCCATCAGAAAAGCAATACAAGATGACACGTGGACCGAGCCGCCACAACAAAACCTAAAGAGTCACGTGTTCTGCGCACATGGTTGAGGAAATTCCAGCGGCGGTCCTCCCATTTCCTGATATTACAGATAAGTCCTCCCGCATAGTGAAGTTTGCATTAAAACCCCTACGGGTTATTTTATTTACATTTTAATCCCTATTTGTCCTGATCTGTAATAAAACTTGGAAGTTTTTCTTACAAAAAGACCCTTGGAATCATTGTTGAATATCTTTTTATCTTAAATCCAATTAATGTAATTTTGGTCTCATTTGAAGGCTTGTTTGATGCTCTATTTCTTGGTGTACTTGATTGATAATTCGGACTTAAAAATCATGCATTAAATATTCTTGATTTTAAGTGCTCATTTACATCTCTTATCCTTAATGAAAATGTACTTTGAATAATCAATTGAACCTGTTACGTTCATTAATTTTTATTGATCTATTATTAATTATTTTTAATCAATATTAAGTCATTAAATAATTTAGTTGCTCGTTGCCTCTATTAAGCATCAAAATGAAAGTTTAACTCATATAGAAAAGGCTTTGAGACTTATATCACACTTTGCCTAATCAATCCTTTCATTAATAACCAACCAATTCAGGGTATTTTCGCGATGAATCCAGGTTATTTTTCGTGTGATTTTAAGTATGGTTGTTCTATTCATGTTGATTGTGCATCATTGTTTGCATTTAATTTAATTGTATAGAAAATGTGTTAAAAATATATCTTGTTGTGTTTTGTACAACATCTCAATATAGATAATCCAAGAATAGCAATTTAAAATATCTAAGATCTAAATTTAATTAGTAAATTGCTCGTGTCCTTGAGTTCGACTCTGGACTTCCCCAGGTTATAAATTAAAGCCGAGAACCTCGTCATTGAGATTCCTTCTCGGTTCTGTATGAGAAGCTAAGTGAATGTGCTACAGCGGATTGATTTTGATACATATATTTAGTGCTTCATCATATGGTTTCGTTGCCGGAGACACGTCATATTTTGTGATTATTTGTAGTATCAAGTACTTACTTAGTGATTTTTAGGTACAATTTATTTTTGAGTTTGTTTTGTATTATTGTTGTCTGTATATATTGCATTGTGATGTCTTTTTAATCGAGTGTTTCAAATCTCTCTAGATTTTTCAAATATATATATATATATATATATAACTTTGTGGTAGGCCCGAGAAATCCACAATTTTAGAGGATCACGGAGGCAACAAACTTGGAGCTATTTGTTGGGTAGTCCACGAGATAATTAAATTAGTTGAGAGATTAATTATGCTTCATCAAAATTTATTTCAGTATGTGTAATTAATTACACATTTACAGCGGTTCTCAATTGAGATCTCATGCATGTAAACGAATGTCTGCTAACTTTATTTATTCTTATGTGTGATTGTGTCGAGAGTGGTTCTCAACTTAAGTGATGTTTTAGATCAATGCTTTATGCCAAATAGAAAGGTCGTAGGTCATTCTTGCTTGATCTATTTCATAATTTAGGACACACTACACAAATCTCATAAGATTCACAATTGCAAAAATCTTAGGAGATTCATAAACGCATGTAGCATATGTTCTACTTAGTCAAATAAATTGGTTTCTTCACCGTTAATAGACCTACTGCTTAGGTGTTGTTTCTCGACTTGCATCATATATCTAGATTTATAAATTTTTTTCTGCATCCACATGGAGAGTGGTGGGAAGCGTTGTAAGTATTTCTAACGACTACATGCATCATTGATTTTATATTGCATTCTGTTTTTCGTTTTCTCCCTCAGTTTTCATCAACTTAAGGATATAGGAAAAGGGACTGTAAGTTAGACGATGTTTGTGATCATCTAAATTTAAATGATAACAAAACTCTTAAAATCGGGATTGAATTGATGCAAGTTGACCGAAGTAAATTGGAATAAATGTAATCTTATTTTACGGGTGCACAAAGCCCTCATTTGTTTGCAGGTACTTATCAAGTGAGAGAGAGACGACACTAGGATAGAGCCATGCCATGAATGTTCATATGAACTATTGGTTCCATAAAAATGATTAGCCACTTCTTAGTGAGGATTTACGGATAGCCGGTAAACGGTTCGGATTTCCTTAACATAGTGGATGTTTAGAGGACACCCTGTACGGCTCGGTCCTCAAGAAAACAGGCAGTCGTATTTATACGGTTCATACTTACTTTCATACTGGTTGAGAGTGGATGCAACTAGTCATAGGAATCAAGAAAGTTTGTAAGGAAATTTAGCTACCTAATAGCTCGTAACTCTGACAAGATTTGTATTTGATCACCAATTAAAATTTGACAAGATAATAAGGTTATCATCTTGGCCATTAGAGTTGAGTTGATAAATTCATAGGGGTTTGTATTAATTGATTTCTATGAGTAATTCCGTACATTCACGTCCCCAGTAGAACTAGATTCTTTTATACATCGAGCATGCTCAATTTCCTATCTCTTGAACTTGGAAGATGGATAATTGGTCATATATTTGTTCGGATTTTGCGAGCTTGTCATTGAAACACCCAAATATCGCATCTTCACCGGTCCAGTTCTCTCCTTCCCCTTCTTTAACTGTACCATCCCAGTTTGGAAACAACCCTTTTTCTGAACTGGTATATCATGATTCCCCCTTATTTTACTGTAATCCAGAACACATTATTTTAACGGTCTTAAAATTACTGTAATCGACATATTCTGGATGGAGGACGTTGGGGTCTCTGTTTCTGACGAAATTGGAATGACATACAGGAGGGATATATAAATGAATATACATGACGGTATTTTTCGGAAAAGTAAAAAAAATTGGGATTTATATGCCCGGGTGGATGTAGAATTACATGCACCTGGGTGCATACTCCCTATCCTCTCTCTCTATCTCTCTGATGAACGTGAAATTCGCCTCAATAATAATGATGAATAATGCTGTAGTACATGAGGCGAATTTTGTTCAGCAAAAACCACAGACTTTGAATGCTGTGGAATATTTATGCTTGGCAAGTCTACCAAGGTCGAACACAGGGACACAACTGCTTAATTATAGCTTTTAAATTTTGATTCATGAAGTTTAATATGAATTAATCTCAATTTCAGGTCCATATTCAATTTACAAGGCAATGCAAGCGATGCTATGATATATGCATTTTTTTATCTTGTTTTTATGCAAGTTAAAGTGATGCATGGGCAAAAAATGCAAAGGAATATGCATGATGAATAAAATGCTACAATTATACCCTAAAATGAGAGCAACGCAATATAGAATGGAGTTAGAGTCATTTTGAACACATCATTAAAAATCGGTCATTAAATCAAGCAAAACAAGTATAGCATGGTCCCATTTATCACAAAAAAATTACTTAAATTAAAACAGTGCCAAATGGAACAAATAGATATGCTAGAATGTAGAGAACAAAATAAGGATCAAAACGACACTAAAATCATGCAATTTGGACCTACGATGCTTAAGTTATGCTAAAAACAGTGCAAGGGCATAATGGTAATAAAAATGAAATAAAATAAAGAGATAAATATTGCATTTAGGTCCCTGGAGAACCTAAATGCAAATACCAAAAACCGCCTGGGGCACTTTGTAAATTCTCCATTTGCGCGCAGGGGCCATTCTGTAATTTTTAAAAGTCTGAAGGGCCTTCCTATAAATAACCCCAGGTGCGAACGTGAGGCACGCGCCTGGAGGACCAAACTGCCATTTTCATTTCTTCCAGGGTCATCTCTGCAAATTACCCAGGTCCAACGTGCAATGCACGTGAGGAGCCTAGGCTCGGGCGCCACCTCAGGTTCGGGACACGTGGCAGCCTTCTGTGGTTCGTCTTGAGGCTCGGATGACCCGAGCCTAAAGGTCGGGGAAGAGGCTCGGGTCGACCACGTGGCATCATCTGGGCCGCCCGATCAGGAGGATCGGACGGCACCTGTAGCATCTCCTCCGCTGCGAGTCACCGGAGGAGGCGGGGCTCCGGTGACACGCGAAGAGCTCCGCCTAGCTCCTGAGGGTAGCCTGAGGGTCGGCGAAGATAGCAGCAAGTCCCGCAGAGGTCCTGGATGCTCGGCGAAGCTCCATGGCTGATCGGCGGTGGTGCTTGGTGGAGCTTTGCCGGAAGGGAGGAGCTCGAAGGTGCTCCGATGCGAACTCCGACGATTCAAAAATCCCTGCAGAAGTTAGTTTAGCCGAATCGAGTGCATCGTGTGTGCAAATGGGGTGAGGTGAGTGGGGGCTAGGAAGGTGACGGGAGCGGTGGCCCTGGGCTCCAACTCCGGCGGAGCAGAGGAGGAGGTGGCGCTTCGTGGTTAGGGTCGTGGAGAAGGGAAGGTGATGTCGGATGGGGTTGTCGATGATCGGAGTGGTCTGGCGGAGCTTAAGGGATGAACGGATGAGAGGAACAGTGGCGGTAGGTGGCGTAGTAATTCGGGTAAAATGAAAAAGAAGAAGGAGGAAGAGGACCTCATCGGGGAGGGGAACCCAGTGGAGGAGGAGGTCTGGGATGAGAGTCGTTCGACTCTTCGGTCATGGCTCGACCCGGACGACCGGTCCAGGGAGCTGAGCTACCACAGGGAGGTGGAGCGTACATGGCGGAGCAGCCATGGATCTCACCGGGGCTTCGGCCGTTATCACCCCCTTGCAAGGGCCTCTCCGCTGTCACCGGAGGGCCAAGGGCTGGGCCGAAGCCCCAAATTGGTGGATGAGGTGTAGCGGTGGTGGAGCTGGCGATTTATAGGCGGAGGTGTGCGGCGGTTTCAGTGGTGGAGGGACGTTTTGGAGCAAGGGTTTAATGGTGTGGGAGTGATGGCAAGGAAGGGAGGGGGTTACGCGAGAGAGACGGAGGGAAGGGCGTCGAGGGAGAGGCGTTATGAGAAGGAGAGGTGGTCTGATGTGTGTGCTAGAAAAGGAAGGGGGTGGCCGGTTGGCGAGCCGTTACGCCTGGGCTGGAGGAAGACGATGATCGACGGCCGTTGGATCTAATGATCCAACAGTTGGGATGATAGCATTGATGGAGGGTCGCGATTAGATCTTAGGATTAGATCCAGCGGTGGGGGGCTAGGTGATGATGAACGACCCAGATGGTAGTTTGGGTGAGATTCTAACGGCGAAGGGTAAATGGGTGACGTGGCAGTTAAGTAGGCGTAGGATGGCGCGTGATCGAACGGTGGAGATGGAGGGGAGACGTGGTGCGTTGAGGACCATTGGATGAAGATGAGATCGAAGGGCTGTGGTTTAGGCGTTAGGGAGCGGCTTAGATCAGATCTGGAATTAGATCTGACGGTTGGTGATGAAGCGGTGAGGGACGGTGAGGATGAGGTCGATGCTAGAGTGATCTAACGTCCCAGGAGAGGGCCGGGTGGCGGGAGATGAAGCGGGCCACGTGGGCGGCCCAGAGGGTGCCACGTGGCCCAATCAGATTAATTCAAAAATAAAAGCAAAGAAAATTAGAAAAGAAATAGTTAGAGGCCGAATTTGGAAAAAGTCAAAACATGAAAGTTGCTCGTCTCGATGAGATCTACAACTTTCATGTTGGTTAAAAAGCCAAAAGAGGTCATCTGTACAAAAGTTATTTTTGGGGGTATTTTTAAGGGGATAAAAACACCAAGTTTGCGGTTTTGAGATCTTTTTGTATTTTTTTGTCTCTTTAAGGGTCAGTGAATTATAGACAATTTATCTACCTAATTTTTAGGGGTTTTTGAGTGATAAAATAATTACAGAAAAATAAGGGCAATTAAATACAAATAATTAATGGTAATTATACACAATATAGTACATGATAAAATCAAATAATTAGAGGATATTTTTATTGTCTTGTTAAGCAGGGATTTTAATAAGGAGTTTTTAGCATGATGAATACGAGATTCATCATACCCCTATACTTAAACCACGCTCGTCCTCGAGCATCTAAAGAATGAAGGAGTTGGATTAATTCCTAACAGTGTGTGTGAAAAATTCAAGGCTTGATCTTTCGAAGACCCTTGACCTAAGTGATTCTAAAATTCTGGGTTTATCCAAGCCTTAGTCAGAAGGAATCCAACTTTTCTGATCATCAGACTCTCTTTTTGTACATATAATATAAGGATATGACATTTAGTGTACTGCACTTCATGAGAGCCGAGTCGATGCATCACCCAAGGTTCCAGTCCCAAAGATCCTTCTCTAGACCTAATCCTCAATACTAAGGAATAAGTCTATTCTTGCTTCAGTCAACCGTCTCTATAGTTTGTCAGACTTGAAAGTGTATATGGACGGTCAGATGATGGAGGTAATGGGATCGTGTCTAATTTTCTCACCCTCACATTGGAACAAGGGGCCTCTCGAGTGCCTTTTTCTCAACACATGTAAATTATTATTATTTTGTTGATCAATGTGTCCGTCAAGAGAGTTGGAGTCGTCTGCACTTGTTTTTCTGGGAATACACCGAGGTGTGTCTCTTTTGAGTATCTAAGATACCTTCGACACCCAGACTTGTAGCATTTACGATGCAGAGCCCTTTTTCGGTGTCAGCCCGACTCTTGGTCCTAATTAGCGCTTGGTCCAAGTGGACACTTCGAAAATGTTTGGGAGCGCTTGCCATTGGTGGAAGCTCATTTATAATTTGACTTTGATGATTGAGCTTTTTCTTTGACATTTCATTTCTTTTGTTGGCTAGCTCCACTGCTTTTACCAAGAGATTGGCGCACACTGATCGACAAATTCCTTTAAGTTTCATTACACCCTGGCACTTTTAGGTAAATATCAAAGAGATAGCATATGAATCTTGTTCACATACTGGCTAGGGTTTTTACTGACACTCTGGTTTTCTGAAGCCGTCATTAACTTTATCCCATCCTCGAATATCATTAGATCATGTCTAAACTTAAATCTATGGTCCTAGTTCCTCAAGTGATATCTCATCTTAGCTCATCAATCATGCAGTTGTGGAAGTGGCTGTGCTGATCATATTTTCTTGAAGGTAGAGATGAAGAATGCAATATAGCACTCAAATCTTTCAAACCAGAGGAGTGTGGATATTTAAGTCATGAAAACCCTAATGACTACGACATGTTAACTCAGACTCTCAAGATCACAGAAATCCAGTGTCCTCAAAATCCTCAAGCCTTGAGTGACTGTGAATGTGTCAGGAATACACCAACTCCTTAGGGTAGTGAATTTTTGTGTGATTTTTATCTTTTGCAAAATTTTATGGGTTTTATTTATTTATTTATTTGTCGGAGAGACAATGACTGACCCAGGCTCAAATAGATAAAAGTATCCACTCTCAGCCAGTATGGGTGTAAGTGCGGGTCAAGACCCGTGATCCTTAAGGACGGTGCCATATGCGGTGTCCTTTAAACCACCCACTCTGCTAAGGGAGACCGAGGTTCCCTCACTGAAAATGTCTACTAAGCCTGGTAGTCAGAGTCAAATTCCGAGAAACATTTTTAATTTTTTCAATTTTTTTCTTTTTTTTTTGAAAAAGGGTTATTTACAAAGATTAATCCCTTGATTTTAATTTTTACAGGTTTTTACTCAGTTCCCAAGGTTACCAAAACTCAGCCCAAAAAATAAAATTTTAAAAAGTTTTAAAAACGCGAGCTAAGGCTAAAGTAAATATACAATAATATACGGTATACCCCCCTATACTTAAAATTTGCTATGTCCTCATAGCACAAGTGCCGTGAAGCCAAGGCTCGGTTTAAGTACAGGGTGATATAGCGGAACTAAGGAGGAGGGTCCCCCTATACTTAGGCCAAAAATCGGCCTAAGCACAAGAAGACCGAACGAGGGAGGGATGAATAGGCAGGTCCCCCCTATACTTAGGCTACAAATAGTCGAAGTAAGATCTGTGTTTAGGGGGGATGTCTATGGTACAAGGGTGAGGGGGAGGGGGTTCGTGAAGAATAGATATACACACACACACACACACACAGAGAGAGAGAGAGATAGAGATAGAGATAGAGAGAGAGTGAAATATACAGGGGGTTGGGGGTGAGTATGTGCATGTGCAGTGTAGGTGTGTGTGTGTGTGTGAGTGGGGGGAGGATTTTTTTTTGAGTACAACATGCAAGACTGAAAATAAATATGCAGATGCAATGTTTTTTTACAAAATGCAATGCAATTTTGACTGCTATAATCTCCCAAATCCTTCACAGGTTCTTTTGCGGCCTCTTCAGCGGAAGTTCTTGACTTCACGCCTCCATGAGGATCAAGCGTCCTCGATCACCATGGGCCCTGCCACAAAAGATAAACGTTAGAAAACCTGGAGACAATAAGTCAGTAATTAATATGATGCATGAAATGAAGACCTGAAAATTTTTGAAATTAATAAAAAAAATCAAATCCAAAAATTAAGCAAAGACGTATCCCCGGCAACGGCGCCATTTGATGAACGTGAAATTCGCCTCAATAATAATGATGAATAATGCTGTAGTACAGGAGGCGAATTTTGTTCAGCAAAAACTACAGACTTTGAATGCTGTGGAATATTTATGCTTGGCAAGTCTACCAAGGTCGAACACAGGGACACAGCTGCTTAATTATAGCTTTTGAATTTTGATTCATGAAGTTCGATATGAATTAATCTCAATTTCAGGTCCATGTTCAATTTACAAGGCAATGCAAGCGATGCTATGATATATGTATTTTTTATCTTGTTTTTATGCAAGTTAAAGTGATGCATGGGCAAAAAATGCAAAGGAATATGCATGATGAATAAAATGCTACAATTATACCCTAAAATGAGAGCAACGCAATATAGAATGGAGTTAGAGTCATTTTGAACACATCATTAAAAATCGGTCATTAAATCAAGCAAAACAAGTATAGCATGGTCCCATTTATCACAAAAAATTACTTAAATTAAAACAATGCCAAATGGAACAAATAGATATGCTAGAATGTAGAGGACAAAATAAGGATCAAAACGACACTGAAATCATGCAATTTGGACCTACGATGCTCAAGTTATGCTAAAAACAGTGCAAGGGCATAATGGTAATAAAAATGCAATAAAATAAAGAGATAAATATTGCATTTAGGTCCCTGGAGAACCTAAATGCAAATACCAAAAACCGCTTGGGGCACTTTGTAAATTCTCCATTTGCGCGCAGGGGCCATTCTGTAATTTTTAAAAGTCTAAAGGGCCTTCATGTAAATAACCCCAGGTGCGCACGTGAGGCACGCGCCTGGAGGACCAAACTGCAATTTTCATTTCTTCCAGGGTCATCTCTGCAAATTATCCAGGTCCAACGTGCAATGCACGTGAGGAGCCTAGGCTCGGGCGCCACCTCAGGTTCGGGACACGTGGCAGCCTTCTGTGGTTCGTCTTGAGGCTCGGATGACCCGAGCCTAAAGGTCGGGGAAGAGGCTCGGGTCGACCACGTGGCATCATCTGGGCCGTCCGATCAGGAGGATCGGACGACACCTGTAGCATCTCCTCCGCTGCGAGTCACCGGAGGAGGCGGGGCTCCGGTGACACGCGAAGAGCTCCGCCTAGCTCCTGAGGGTAGCCTGAGGGTCGGCGAAGATAGCAGCAAGTCCCGCGGAGGTCCTGGATGCTCGGCGAAGCTCCATGGCTGATCGGCGGTGGTGCTTGGTGGAGCTTTGCCGGAAGGGAGGAGCTCGAAGGTGCTCCGATGCGAACTCCGACGATTCAAAAATCCCTGCAGAAGTTAGTTTAGCCGAAGCGAGTGCATCGTGTGTGCGAATGGGGTGAGGTGAGTGGGGGGCCAGGAAGGTGACGGGAGCGGTGGCCCTGGGCTCCAACTCCGGCGGAGCAGAGGAGGAGGTGGCGCTTCGTGGTTAGGGTCGTGGAGAAGGGAAGGTGATGTCGGAGGGGGTTGGCGATGATCGGAGTGGTCTGGCGGAGCTTAAGGGATGAACGAATGAGAGGAACAGTGGCGGTAGGTGGCGTAGTAATTCGGGTAAAATGAAAAAAAAAGAAGGAGGAAGAGGACCTCATCGGGGAGGGGAACCCAGTGGAGGAGGAGGTCTGGGATGAGAGTCGTTCGACTCTCCGGTCATGGCTCGACCTGGACGACCGGTCCAGGGAGCTGAGCTACCACAGGGAGGTGGAGCGTACATGGCGGAGCAGCCATGGATCTCACCGGGGCTTCGGCCGTTATCACCCCCTTGCAAGGGCCTCTCCGCTGTCACCGGAGGGCCAAGGGCTGGGCCGAAGCCCCAAATTGGTGAATGAGGTGTAACGGTGGTGGAGCTGGCGATTTATAGGCAGAGGTGTGCGACGGTTTCAGTGGTGGAGGGACGTTTTGGAGCAAGGGTTTAATGGTGTGGGAGTGATGGCAAGGAAGGGAGGGGGTTACGCGAGAGAGACGGAGGGAAGGGCGTCGAGGGAGAGGCGTTATGAGAAGGAGAGGTGGTCTGATGTGTGTGCTAGAAAAGGAAGGGGGTGGCCGGTTGGCGAGCCGTTACGCCTGGGCTGGAGGAAGACGATGATCGACGGCCGTTGGATCTAACGATCCAACGGCTGGGATGATAGCATTGATGGAGGGTCGCGATTAGATCTTAGGATTAGATCCAGCGGTGGGGGGCTAGGTGATGATGAACGGCCCAGATGGTAGTTTGGGTGAGATCTAACGGCGAAGGGTAAATGGGTGATGTGGCAGTTAAGTAGGCGTAGGATGGCGCGTGATCGGAAGGTGGAGATGGAGGGGAGACGTGGTGCGTTGAGGACCATTGGATGAAGATGAGATCGAAGGGCTGTGGTTTAGGCGTTAGGGAGCGGCTTAGATCAGATCTGGAATTAGATCTGACGGTTGGTGATGAAGCGGTGAGGGACGGTGAGGATGAGGTCGATGCTGGAGTGATCTAACGGCCCAGGAGAGGGCCGGGTGGCGGGAGATGAAGCGGGCCACGTGGGCGGCCCAGAGGGCGCCACGTGGCCCAATCAGATTAATTCAAAAATAAAAGCAAAGAAAATTAGAAAAGAAATAGTTAGAGACCGAATTTGGAAAAAGTCAAAACATGAAAGTTGCTCGTCTCGATGAGATCTACAACTTTCATGTTGGTTAAAAAGCCAAAAGAGGTCATCTGTACAAAAGTTATTTTTGGGGGTATTTTTAAGGGGATAAAAACACCAAGTTTGCGGTTTTGAGATCTTTTTATATTTTTTTGTCTCTTTAAGGGTCAGTGAATTATAGACAATTTATCTACCTAATTTTTAGAGGTTTTTGAGTGATAAAATAATTACAGAAAAATAAGGGCAATTAAATACAAATAATTAATGGTAATTATACACAATATAGTACATGATAAAATCAAATAATTAGAGGATATTTTTATTGGCTTGTTTAAGCAGGGATTTTAATAAGGAGTTTTTAGCATGATGAATACGAGATTCATCACTCTCTCTACACACACGCACACACGCACACATGCACACACGGACACACGCACACACGCACACACGCACACACGCGCGCACATGCACACACACACACATGGTTAAATGGGGCTGCCCTTGGGGGGAGCTAACTTGGCTCCCCCGCGTCATTTCACCCGATTTTTTTATTTTTTTCTAAAATTTCTTCCTTGGAATTTCATCATTATATCCCTATATTATGTCATTAAAATTTCATGCAAAACAGAGACTCCTACGGCCTCCATCCAAACAATCATTTATTGTAACAGAATTGCTAAAAAACGACCCTTCTGGATGGAGGCCGTAGGAGTCTCTGTTTCACATGAAATTTTAATGATATAATATAGAGATATATTAATGAAAATCCACAGAAGAAATTTTCAAAAAAAATAAAAAAAGTGGACGAAATGGCGCGGGGAGAGCCAAGTTAGCCCCCCTATAGGGGCAGCTCCATTTTACCTGTCTCTCTCTCTCTCTCTATATATATATCTATATATCTATATATATATATAAAATCATTATTGGCATTAGAAAACCTCGTTTAAAAAAGTATTTCAAGTATTGGGTTTATAGTATTAATGCTTTTTATTTGTCAAAATTATAAAATAAAACTTTAATTTAGAAATAGCTTGGTACATTTAGAGGGCGATCACGGCATATGAGTCAGCAATTCTAGAGGGTTAGGATCTGATCGTAATGTTTTATAAATGAAATTGGAGTTGAGAAGTTCCCATATGCTTAACTGCAAGGTTCACATAATTCCAGTTTATATTAGCCACTTTTATTTTATTATTTTTTTAAAAAAATTAATTGTGTAAAAGCATAATATATCAACACTATTATAATATAACCAAAGTGTAAGTGGAATTCCGTTGAATTTATTTTTAAGCATGATAGTCTGATAGTCAGAACCATAAGTTGTTGATACCGTCTGAGAAGACCAATAACATGGCTCTTTCCGCAACCGGTTAAACATCAGATCGTCCTTTTCTTTAGAAAAAAAACAAATAATAGCAATGAATTTAAAATGAATATTAAGTCATTTTTAGGTAAATATATTGCTAACCTTTTTTACAATAATCAACATATCTTTTAGGGATATTTACACCCATAACCCTGAGTAATATGGTAATTACCCCAGAAACCCTACGTAATAGCGAATTACATCCAAAACCCCGAGTAATGGCTAACCTTTACATGGCATAACTGTGTCAACCTCCGTCTTATTTCTCCGTTAACTCTAACGGAAATAGTCAATTTTGGCCTTCCAAACCCATCATATTTACAACGTGATGCCATTCCCCCCTCCCCCCGCCTGCAAGGTCGAGCATCCCTTCCTAGCGTGGCTGCGCCTACCTCGAGACCTGGCCAAACCCATCCAACCCCCGGCAAAGCCTTCGCTATGAGCTCCCCACCTCCGCCCGTGAGCTCCCCCTCCTCTCGCCGGCAAAACCTCGAGACCTGCGGGACCCATCCCCCCTCCCCCCAACCCATCGCCCGCGCTGCCACCCCCCCCAGCCAACCCATCGCCCGTGCCGCCACACACCCGACCCTCCCTCCCTTCCGCCTGGGAACCCATCCGCCGAGGGTCCGAGCTCCCCCACCTCCGCCCGCGAGCTCCCCCCTCCTCTCGCCGGGGGTCTGAGCTCCCCCACCTCCGAGCGCGAGCTCCCCCCTCCTCTCGCCGGGGGTCCGAGCTCCCCCACCTCCGAGCGCGAGCGCCTGGAACCCCGCCCATGTCAGAGCCCCTCGTCCCCTGCAATTTCCTGTTCCAAGCAGGTCGAGCCCACCTCCCCATCGTTCTTTTCGTTTTTTATTTCCGATTAATCTCAACCGTTAAATCACAGAGTTATTAGATTAACTCAGCCATCTGGTTGAGTTAATCAAGTTAACTAGCGGAGGGTTCTGGGAGTAAAACGGAGCAATTATTCGGGGTTTTGGATGTAATTCGCTATTACGCAGGGTTCCTGAGGTAATTACCATATTACTCAAAGGTTATGGGTGTAAATATCCCTATCTTTTACGTCTAACCTCCCTTTCTTTGACTGGAACAAATTATAAGATAAAGAAAAATGAAATCAAGCATAACCCTAGAAGTTACTTCATTTAATAAAAGAAATAAGAATTACAATAATATTTATTGTAAAAATGATTCGCCAAAAGCTCACATGTCTAATAATTATATAATGTCTTCTAATCATTGAGGTTCTGATATATTTAGTTCTGAGTCCTTGCAACTACATGATACAATAAACCCAGCTCTTTTCTAATCACGATTAGATGATGCAAACCTTGCCTGATTGCACGCCATGCCGATGCCTATGGGCGGATCGGAGTACTTGCCGTCGGAAATCCGATCGAATACCCACTTGTTGGCTGCCTCCGTGAAGTGGATTCCATCCCAACTGATCCTCCTCCTAGGCTCCCCACATGCCTTGACGACGACAACCACTGTCCCATTCACCATCTCCTTCGTGCCACACCTCATCTTGTTATCGAAGTTGTACTCACCACCACCATATCCGCAACAAGACGTAAATGGCTTCTTGAAACCTAGCATCACCATAGAAGTCAATAGTAAGATATCGACGAAGAAAGTTTTCAGCATTAAGGAACTAAATATCGATAAGATAAGTGAACTCACCGTAGTCAGCGGCACGAGTGATAAGCGTGTACTTGACGGAATACATGTCGACGAAGGTGAAGGCAGCTGCAGGCATCTCTTTCCTGAGGTGAGCCACTTCTTCCTTGAGCATCGAGTTGAAGCGGACTGCCACCTTGTTGTGAGGAATCCCGCAGCCAAAACGGTCCAAGTCCGCAGCCGTCCGCGGCGGAGAGCGTACGAGCACGTAAGGGAGGCAGCCGAGAGGGCTGATGCCGTGGATCCAGAATGCTCTCCCTCCTTGTGCATACACACTCTTCATTCGCATCCAACCATCAAAATGCACATTAAGATTCAAATCTTTAGGAGGGAAAGTTGACGAGTAAATGATCTAATTAATCTGTTTCAAGTGATTGGTTGACCAGAATGGGTTTGAATCCGAGAGATTAGGTTACTTCGAAATTTAGCTATTGACCTTATTTTGAAGACCTGCACTTCTGTTAAAATTAATAAATTGAGTTGAACTTCGTTTTGATTTATATTTTCTTTACATATTTTTCTTCATCACGTTAAGAGTTCAAATCTCGTAAAAAAACAGAAACTGCAATACCGAAGACGAGCATGACTAAAATGAAAGAAAACTAAGATATAAAAATGTATGAAATAGTAACGTGTTGGTATTCATCTTATTTAGACCATATTTATGAAATTCTTAACAATGGATAGTTTGACAGCAATTATTGATTGCGTTAGAATTTGAATTAATTGTCGCTAAGTGATCACCAAAAATCACGAGAATTTTAACGTAAAACTCATCAATGATATATCATTGAACGTGGTATAGGTCACGAATAATACGATGATGTTGCTTTTAACTTAAAATACTCTTCTTATATCATTGATTTGGTAATGCAATGTTTGAATAAAGCTCGAGGAATCCGATATCTATCTATTGTTGATATTTCTTGAATCCTAACCGATCACATTTGCTTTGGGATTTGGATCATTTTCCTATGAAATCTGTCTATACAAGGGGCGTAGTTATTTTTAATTATCTGTACCATTGTTCTTCTATCGCATGGAAAGAGATCCATTATCGCTAAGGGCCTCCCACCTCCAGTGATGGTTTTGTGTATGTAAATATACATGTAAATGAAAATTTTAAGGTATTTTATTTATAAAAAATATTTTTATGATTTTGTATTTTATTTAATTTTCCTTAATAATATATACATATTATATTTTAATATAATAATAATAAAATATTTACAACTTGTCATATATTTTTGGATTTTTATTAATTACGAAAATATAAATAAGAAGAAGACGATGATATATAGTTGAATTTAGCGGTCATTTTTGGTCTATTTCGATTTTTGGATTTTAATTTCTTTGTAGTTAATTATATTACAAAATAATAAAATAAAAACAAAAAATAAAACAAATGGAGCAAGTTTTATACTTGAAATAACGAGGTTCTGTATCCTGTTTACAAGTACACCCCAAAATCAAACTTTCACATCTTAACTTGAATTTTAATGAAATTAAATTCATTTTAAAGAAAATTTGATTATGAGAACAATGAATGCGAGTTTGAATTATTTGGAGTTCATATAAAGAAGATACAAGATTTTACGGTTTTTGCTGTGGCTTTTTTAGTTTGGGTTTATTCCTAGTATATAGAAGTTAGTATTTTTCTAGGATTCTTAATAGATTAAGGTTAGTTATATGTACATAATAGAATAGTTTCACATCAATCATAGTTTACATGAAGTTATGAAAAATCAGTGAAGTTTGTACTATATACATACATGTACATATTTACACATGAAACCTATTTTTGGGGATTTTTTCAGTTTCTCTAATTTTTATTTGTAGATTCGGTCATGCTCACTGAGTCTCTGGGGTTAGGGAAAATAATTGAGCTCGTAGCCTGCGTATTTCTTATTTTTCTGGTCAGTCTGTACAAGCACATCATGCCCGACTTTCGAGTTTTATAACCTTTTGGATTTCTGTATGATTTTATGTTAATAATGCGATATTGACGATGCATATGAAAATTTCAAAGGTGTGAAATTACATGCAAATGAATGTGTTTTTGCTCGAATTGGAGCTCAGTTTCTAGTTCTTGAGTGGATGAATCCCGAATTCATTAATAGCCTAATGGTAAACCTCGTAAATCTAGTGTTTTGTTTTCTTCTTAATTAATTATTAGTTTGGTGTCCATTTTACTTTTGCTAGTGTAACATACCGAATTAGATACTTGGACCATTATCAAAGAAAATTGGTCCTAACAACTTGTTTAGTTCAAGCTCAATTGAACCCGATGACAACCACCCAAAATACCTTAGAACTCAATCTTACACTTTGTGTGTAAAATGTGAGACTATGTTAGAGTGTTATAGCTAGATTCAATAAATTGGCATCTCAACTTGTGGGTTTGTTTGGAGAGAGAGAGGAGGAAATGACATCGTATTATATGAAGATCGAGAAATTTTGTAGCATGAACGACGTCAATTTGGTTTCCAGTTTACTCTAGGGTAACCTGGCATACCTTCTACTCCATCCCTACATTTCTATTTTGAAATTAATTGTATAGACCGAACATCTATATTTTGGAATTAGTTTAACATGAACTCAATCTATGTTTGTTCTCCTTCCTTGTGAAATAAGATAACTCTAAAAGAACATCTAATCTATATAAATTTTATTTATATATTTGAGAAAAATATAAATACTAAAATCAATGATGAAGATGTTGTTTTGATTTTATTAGCTTCTCTAACATATCGCTTGAGGATTTCCTCCAATCATTTATAGTCGGTAGAGAGGATATTAATCTTGAAGGAGTTCGATCTAATATCCATACTTTGTTACATGGCTATGGTGAATCGTGGGGACATACATGCTGTGGAGTTAGTAATGATACAAGAAAAAATTAGTGCTCCTCTAAAAAATATCAAAGGAGAAAGCATAATCAAAGGAAATTCTATTTGATAGATGTTTACAACTACTAAAAAAGCATGTCATTGGCATGACTATTTGAAGAACCAAAGCAATGCATGGTTGTCATGGTAGCACAAGGATATAATTTGGATGATGATTACATACTTACTATTGTAGATCAAGCACGTTGGAAAGATATTGTGGACTCTTGGATTTTGATTATTCCTATCACATGATCGCTAAAAAACGGCACACTACCTAAAGATAACAACAGTCATTGTATCGACAAGGTGGATTTTAGCAGAAAAGACTACTTTTTAGTTAATCTTCTTATTTTTATTATTTATACTCCTAAACTTAGATGTATAGTGACAACACGGGAGTGTCGAACTCAGAAAGGCAAACTGTTGGAAACTAGGGTTAAACTATAGAAAATCTAAGGTAAAAGATTTCCTAATTTTTATTTTATTTTTAAGTATTTTTCAGGATTTTTA
Organism: Ottelia alismoides; assembly: GCA_037367405.1. Lineage (NCBI taxonomy): Eukaryota > Viridiplantae > Streptophyta > Magnoliopsida > Alismatales > Hydrocharitaceae > Ottelia > Ottelia alismoides. The sequence continues at coordinate 19,356 of JAZKJV010002837.1, forward strand.
TTTTAATTTTAATGAATTTTATAATGTTTATGTGATTTTAAGTATTTTATTATTTTTTAATGTTAGAAAATGTTTTGTAATTTTTATTTTGATTTTATCTTATTATGTTTATGTTTTTAATTTGTTTTTATATTTTTAAGGGGTTTTTAAGATTTATTTTGAATTTTGATTTATTTTGAAGGCTGAAAATTATGTTTTTATAGAAAACATGTTTTTATTTTCGATTTTTAAAAGTAAAAATAGTAGAAAAATATTTTTATTTTTTATTGGAAAGTAAGTAAAATTATCTTTAAAAGATACATTGTGCATTTTTGGACGATGTTTATTTATTTATTTATGATTTTTACAAGTTTTACTGAATTTTGTATTTTTATAGGATTTAATATTCAACTTTTATTTTGTTTTTGGTTTAATATGTAAAATATAATAAAATGTACCGAAGGTAATTTTTATTAAAATTTTCATAGTATTTATATTTTTTTATGATTTTATTTAAAGTTTGTTATATTTTTTAGTGTTTTAATGATTTATTTAATGCTAAAAAGTATTTTGTATTTTCGAAATATGATTTTATACTTTACATAGTGTAAAATACGGTATTTATACATATTTATTATATTTATTATATTTTTATTTTTATTTAATATGTATCACAATAATATAGTGTAGTATGTAGTTATAGGGTTATTTTTGTATTTTTCTGGCAATTACAGGGCGCGCGTGGAATAGACAGAACTTGGAGGTGTGTCTTGCAATTATCCCGTGATTCACATGCAGGTCACGTGCTCCTCCGGTCGGGGACCAGACTGCACGTGCAATTCAAGCGAGGGTTCCGCCTGATAGGGACCAGTTCGTAGTATGCGGGATGTAGGGGGTGATTGTGCAAAAAGCCAAAGAATAATTTGCTCAGGCACATGATTTCAGGCTACAGAGGACTTGCTTGTAGAATCTCACCTTCCGGGGGGTGCAATAACAATTTACCAAAAATATATGGCCTTATGCATGTGAGGTGCATGTGGTGTTGCTATGCGGTTGGGTGATGCACTTTTTGTATCGTCCAATTAATTCAGATATGGAGGCTTGATGAATCTCTAGTTAATCATCTTTATTCTATCATTTTGTCCTTAAAAACCCTATTAAATATGTGTAAATAGGCTTAATTCATGCATTTTATCATTCATGCATTGTTGTGTAAATAGTTTATAAAATATGGTTTTTAAAGGTAAAATTATAGAATAAAGAAAAGAAAAATAAAATAAAATATCGAAGATATTTTATGACCCGAAACCCCGAGACCTAGGCGTCTCGATGACTAGATCGACAAGGAATAAAGTAGGGGGAGATAAGGGCCACAAATAAAATAAAAATCCCTTTTATTTTATTCCTTTTTATTCATTTTTGGGACCTATTTTTAGTTCTACTTTTTGTACTTCAAATAAAGAAAATTTGAACATGAAAGTTGTAGATAATTAATACAGAGAAATACAAAATTGATTTCATACAAAATAATATACAGTGTACAAAATATAAGTCAAACAAGTTTCCAAAATCCTAACTTCTCAGACCCATATCTCTCAAATAAAAATCAAAATATATCAAAATCACCTTTAATTATATATAACTTTTAATAAGCTATTTAATGAAGGTACTTTCATATTTTTTGGAGTACGATTTGAAAGTTAGGTTTTGGACCCCTATTGTATACTTATACTGATTAAAATATTCATTTTGTCAATATTCATTATTTTTCTAATTTTATATTTTCATAATTTATAAATATTATTTATAATATATGTACACGTTAAAAATGTAATGAAAATATCAAGAAAATATTAAAATACAATACTTATATAAAATACATATATGAAATACCTATAAGTATACCTATATAGATTATACATCTATTTATTTAATTGTATATAATACATTCTAAAACTAAAATAAAAATATATTTAAGTTTTTAAAAATAAGTTATAAATATATAAAATAATAAACCTAATTAATAAAATTAAATATACAAAATAAAAATAAAAGATTATAATATATAGATAAATATACCTATAAATAGCCCTTAAAAGGTAATTTGTAATTTAATCCTTGAAAAAATAAACAAAAATCATAATAAAAGACTTTAGAAAGTAATAAATAATTTTCATTTAATAACCTAAAATTTAAAAAAAATCATTAATTATTTTCAATTGAATTTACAAATCTTTTATTTAATTTTTATCTTTTTATGGATGACGTGGCCGAATCAGGCCACGCCATCTGTTGATCGGGGATCAACTCCATGAACTCAGGTCTCTGACCGCTGGACCTCCATTTTGGCCTCATTTCTCGAATTTTTGGGGCTCGCATCTTTCACCATTTCGCTTCGGTCCCTTCTTGACTTTTTCTCCTCGTACATTGAGTGTACACGCCCATATGTTATATCAAGGATTTGATAGTCGATTTGTTGGATATATCTAGATCTTCTCACTGCTTCTTCAACTGAACGTCTTCTAGCCCTAGCCTCTGATACGCTCATGTTTTTAGTTACGGTTTCTCGATTTTTTTCGCAATGATGCGTTGCTCGAGGAGACATTGACGCTTCATGAAAATTGTCCTCTGACCATTCATGATCCACATCGGGTAAAAAGATCTTCAAAAATTGCATCGCATCGATCATAATTCCTCCTTGAACCTCGCATCATCACCCTCATGTACATAACTCTCCCCACTCTCCATTTTGGCTATTTGGTTTTTCTTCTTCTCGATTCATCCACCTCGGAGCATCTTAAGATATAGCCTTCGTAAAGGGATGTTCTCCTTGCTCCAGGCACCCGGAGGAGAGACGTAGGGGGTCTACCCAACCCATCGTCGAAGCTCCGCTCCTGGCGGTTTCATCTCATGACCATGCATCGCTCGAGTTTATTTTCTTCATGTTCTTACCGCATGTCTAGCATAGTTTAGGTCTTAAGCTTCCATATGCGTTGTTTTCTTGCGATTTATTTAGCTTAGTTTAGATCATAAATCATCGCCGGTGCTCTTGAGCTCTGGACACCATTCTCCACTCCATAACTCGTCAAACACTCGCCAATAAAGGCCAGACTTCCTGCTCTTTCATGCTGCCATGTTCATATTTCTTCGCAGGACCTGAAAGAGGCGTTAGATCCTCGGATTTTGTCAAAGGAAGGCCCCCAGGCCGGCTGAAGGAGCGTGAGCTCCAGGGGCTCGATCACCAGCCCCGAGACATCTTGGAGACACCTGGGTATCGAGGAGAGGATGTAGGAACCCATTGACACCATGGGAATCGCCAAGAGACCTCGGAGAAGGGCCCAACACCCGATCGAAACTCGGCTCAGCCGAGTTCATCTTTTGTTCTTCCTCCTTCATCCGGTGTTGTCGGATCAAGCACAGCTCTTCCAGCACAACAGCGATCGTCCGATCCCCGCAAGCGTCCATTGTTCGATCATATGGGATATCTAATCCAAGCCGTAGGAGTGAAGCAGTATCATGAGGCGTAGAGGTGATACGTGGCTTAAGTGACTGATTCGAGTCATTCATCTCTACGCACATAGTGGGTATTTTTATCTTTATCTACTTAGATTTTGTATTTAATATTCAAGACTTAATCATTCCTCGGCCGTTATATAGTTTTTGTACTATTTTCATGTAGCCCCCTAGCCTTCTCATAATTACGCATTAGTCCTTGGCCACGTCAACTGACGTGCCTGTACGTGTGAGGTGCAGGCATTTTGCATAGAGACCTTTGCAGGCATTTTAAATAGTGTTATATATTTTTGGAAAATTACACTATGGCCCTTGCACTTTTATGTATTTACAAAAATGCCATTACTAGTAGTGTAGTTTCTCTTTGTTGTCTATATTTATTTCATACACCTATAAATCTCTAAAAAAATCACAAAAATGGACTTAGCTTCCTGTTGCATTGCACTTTAACGTCATATTTTTATTTTACATTTTGAATCATTTTATTAATTATAAAAAATAAAAAACATCTCCTTTTGCCCCTGTTTGCAAAAGAAAATACCTAAAATTATAAAACTTTTTGAAAAATTCCAAAAAAATATTTCATATTTATTTAGGCATTTTAAAACTTCAGACTATAACAAAACAATATTAAAGAAAACTCATAACAATTGAAAAACCTCCTAAAATCTTTATAAAAATATAAAATTTCCTAAAAATCCTAAAAATCTATTTTCTATCTCTGAATTTTCTTTATACTATTATCTATCTATGAAAATTAATTTGGAGAAATTTTGACCCTATTTATTATTTTTCATATCCATTTTAATTTCAGGTATTTATTGTATTCCCTATTTTGAGTATTTTTTAGTTTAAAATTATATAAAATTAGCAAAATATCTTAAAAATCACAAAAACGGTAAAAACTTATATAAAACCCAAAAACATTTTATTCCCTGTATTTTGAATATTTTAACCTATTTATATATATATATATATACACATACGATCTCTCTCTTATCTCTCTTGTATATATATCCATTATATAGTTTTATCTATATTAAAAGAAAAAGAAAATATAACATAAAAATATAAAAAATAAATACAAAAATCAGAAAATTAAAAATTAAATATAAAAAATGTAAAATCAAAAATAAAATAAAAATTTTAAAATTTAAAACCCACAGAAAATAACACTTATAGACAAATACTTCATAGTCATTTTTAAGCATTAATTTGCCCTGATCTACTTGCTTGTTCCCTATGTTCGACATCTACATTACTTGCACTATACACATCTTTTGTAGAGTTATAATAAATTTTAACTCCACATCTTGGTTTTCATTGTTTGAACATTGTTGTGGTTTAATTGTTGTTTGAATCAGGGTTTCGTGTAAGGTCAACTCAATGATTGTTGATTCGCCTTGTGAATTAACACGACCTCCGCAAAATCTCGTTCAACATGGCTCTTGTTCAATTTGGAGGAAGCTTGTTCTTCCCCAATTTAAGAGGAGACGATGGCTGTTCGAGACGGAGGTGACTCCAGGTGGTTCAGACCTCAGAAGAATGACCGTGCATGTTGATTCTCAGGTACTTCTCATATGACACTCGATGGAGATCTTCCAATGAAGCATCTCAATGGTGGTTCTGATGCGTATCGTGTTCAAACCATGGATTTGATCTATCCCCGATTCATCCTCACAGTCTTGGTTCATTGTTCAAATCAGATGTGATTCCATGTACTCGATGAAAGCTTCCAGAAACGGGTCGAGTACATGGCTGTGTATGAAAATTATGGTGGCTATAACTGGGACTGTAGGGATTTTGAGTTGGAGAGGAATTGGCGAAGGATTTTGGTTCAAATCAAAGCAAAACAAGAGAGGAAAAGTGCTAGATCATGTGATGATAACAGAAGAGAAATAGAGATCATAAAAGAGGGAGGTTGAGAGAGAGGATTTGAGAATAGAAATGAAGATGAATCCGAAAAGAAGGAATTGCAGATGGATTTTAAAGGCTCCATTTCGAGGAATGGCTGAACCAGATGGATTTTAAAGGCTCCATTTAGAGATAAAAAATGAGATTTAATTGATTTAAATATCAATCATAAAAGCATATTCTATATTAAAAGAGCTAGAAGTTGGTTTGAAATTATTTAGAGTCAATTGGAGACTTGGTCTGATATTTGTCTTTATCAAATAGCTCAAAATGGTCTAAACCTTAACTCATAGAACCATATTCTTAATCAAAAGAGTTGCAAGTTGATTTGAAATTGTTTGGAGTTAATTGGAGACTTGGTTCAATATTTGACTTGATCAAATAGCTTAAAGCTGTTTAAACCTAGATATTAAATGTAGTGTAAGTATCAAGTCACTATATGTTGTCTATAAAATCTCAGTGATATTATCTCTAAGTATTCGTCAATTGTATTCCATGAATCCTAATTGGATTAGGAGTCAGTCGTATACCATAGAATTGATGATCAAGATAATAACAATGTGAATTGTAATTATTATTGGTTAATTCATGGGAGCATGCGGATATGATTCACATAGTTAGTACTTAATATGGATATAGATATGCAATATTAGAATTAATATGAATGTGATTCACATTTATTATGAGGACTTATGTGAATATGAATCACATAATAAATTAATGTGAAATATATTCACATTCTTCATTGAATAAAAGTAGTTAAGATTTACGTTTTTATTCTTGGCATAATGAATTTGGAATATGATTCGCTAATTGTTCCAAGATAATTGGTAATAATTACCGAGAGAACTCTACAATGATAAAAATACCAAGTCCATGTAGGACTTCAACTTTAGAGAATTTTTTGTGGAAATCAATTCCATCAAAAAGACATGGTGAACGTCTACCCTATGCACAATACAAGGGGGGATAATCCTCCTTATCCATTCAATTTAAGTTTCTTGTAAGTCCCATGAGGTAAAAAAATAGAAAAGAAAGTGCGATCTCTCTACTTCTCTTTAGCTATACCCATACCCCATATCCCCGCCTGATTAGCAGTTTGCCCTATAGCCTATCTATATTTTTGACATGCCTAATTGCAAGAAAAAACACCTTCCTCTAAGCACTTCATCCTCGAGAAGAAAGAAGTAAATTTCATGATACGAAATCTGATGCAAGGTGATCTACCTAGATAAATCCCTTTTTCATGATAAACATCTCTTTAATTATGAGAGCTCATGATTAGTGTAGTAGTCATCGAATCAAAATCAAGTCAGGATGTCTTTTCCATAGTGATTAACACATCAGAAGTATAATTCCCTTTCATGTGGTTCGTGGAATGATGCAATACAAAGCATGTCTCATTGCAAAAGGATACAATTAGAAGGAATATGCATATTACAACAATATATTCTCTTCTATTGTAAGTCACATATTATGGTGTTGCTAGCTCTTGTAGTTTATCAAAATTTCGAACTGGAGTACTTCAATGTCATGACATCTTTTCTGCATGGTGAACCTAAAGAAGATATTGTGATGAGATAATTAGGGGAATTCACATCTTAAGGTAAGGAAGATTATATGTGCGGATTGAAAAAGCCTTGTATAGACTAAAGCAGTCTACATGTATTGTTTGACAACTTCATAATTGGTTGAGTTTAACAAGAGCCCATATGATAGTTAGTTATTTTTAATATATATATATATATATCAATATGGGGGATCGGTTCTTTATCTATATATCACTTTACGTACATGGATAAGATGTTATGATGTTTGCTATATCACTTTAACAAGAACCCATATGATAATCATTGTGAGGTTATGATGGTGGAATATTGTGGTTTAAGCGAAATGATTAGCATAAGTGTAATCCTCAATTACACTACTACATTGTGTGAAAATAAGCTGAGTAATTGGAGAATGGCATTGCCATACCTAAAAGAGAGGCTCGAATTGATTGAAGCAACTAATTGGAAAGATTGTTGGATTCTATTTGGCCCCGATTGCGAGGGCGATTGTGACGACACCCCTCCCCCTTCCCCTCTCTGTCACCTCAACCTCCCACTCACACACCCATCCCCCACCTCCCTACCCACCCACCACGTTACACATGTCCCTTCACATACCTCGCCTCACCCTCAACCCTTCTCCCTCCCTTCGACCTCAGGGAACATCTGTTATGGGCTACAAGGGATTTAAGAAACACATGATGCTTAAGAGAGATGGCATTGGAAGCATCCACCTCCACAAAAAAATCCCATCTATATTAACCCATCAAGTAGCACCCCAACGGGGGTACATAAATAATCACCCACCACCCAAAGAAACACTCTCCATCCTCTCAAATTCGGCTGGAGCTTGAGCCCCCTCCATCCTGAACAAATCCACTACGGTCAAAATGAGCCAATGTTCTTTCGGTTTTGTTGCCCAATAAAACTGAGATACAAGCCACAAGCACAATGATAGTTCTTCCACAAGTATCAAACTATCCATAGGTATCTAACTATACCATATGTGCTCAAATCAAGAAGATGAGGAGTGGCTTTCCTGTGGGCTCCCGGATGGAGACCCAAAATCGGCTTCGGCTCTTTGAGGTCGTTCCCAACGACCTCCTTGCTCCCAAACCCGAGCTCGTCAAAACAGTGCTCTCCAAGCCCAAGCTGCAACCTGTTGTCGACGAGAGAAGAGAGGAGGAGCCCAGTTGCAACCTCCTTCTCTCTCGACCTCTCTCTCTCTCTCGCATGGAAGAAAATGGGTTCAAAACCCTTGCTGCTGGTCAATGGAGAATGGCTGGAATGAGGATCGAATGGGGCTTCTGTTCTTCTGGAATAGCATCCCCCGATTGGGGATTTGATCCCCGGAAATGGCAACCGAGTGGGGGCTCCCACTTGCTGGACAAATATCAAAGAACCCCCTATAAAGGAGGCAAATTGCAATAGTCCTCAAGTTGGGACTGGACATCCAAATACCCAACAACCTCCCCCTCCAGTCCCAACAGGGAGATATGGTCCAATAATGGAGATCAAGAAGAAGTGACACTGCTTAGCTCTTTACAGAGCTGAAGAATGTCACGAGTGACTGCCTTGGCCAACATGTCTGAAGGGTTCTCATCTGTGTGTATCTTCTTCATCATGAGTTGCTTTTGGTTAATTGTATCCCTCAGCCAATGGTATCTCACATCAATGTGTTTTGTGTGAGCATGGTGCATGGTACTCTTGCTCAAGTCTATAGCGCTCCGGTGTTTTGTTCGAGCATGGTGCATGGTATTCTGCCTCGATTGTCGAGAGAGAAACACATTTCTGTAGCTTGCATTGCCATGATATGGCTCCCCCTGCAAAGGTGAAAATGTAATTTGGGGTAGACTTTCTCTGGTCCATGCATATCTACATCAGTGTAGCCACATAGTTTGGGATCTAATCTCCCAAACACAAGACACATACTTGAGGTTCCTCTCAAGTGTCTCAAGATCCATTTCACGGCCTCCCAATGATCCTTCCCCGGATTGTACATAAATCTGTTCACCATGCCCACTGCATGGGCTATGTCAGGTTAAGTGCAAACCATTGCATACATGATGCTCCCAACTGTGGATGGGATCTTGGCCATCTCTATTTTCTCCTCAAAAGTGGATGGACATGACTCTTTGGTTATCTTGAAATGAGAGGCTAAAGGTGTGCTGATAGGCTTGACATTCATGTTAAACCGCTCCAACACGCGTTCGACATAGCTTTCTTTTGACAACCACAACATGTGCTTCTTCCTATCCCTTGTAATCTGCATCCCAAGGATGTGACTAGCCTTGCCCAATTATTTCATCTCAAACTCCTTAGATAGTTCTTTCTTGAGCTTTGCAATCAAGTTGGAATCATGACCTAAAATCAACATGTCATCCACGTAGATCAAAAGAATGACGAACCTGTCATTGGGAAGACAACAAACATATACACATGGATAGATCGTAGTCCTCTTGAAGCCCTGCTTTGCCATAAAAGCATCAAACTTCAAGTACCATTGTCTCGGGGCTGTCTTCCAGCTATAAAGACTCTTCCTCAACCTGCAAATCATGTGCTATTTTCCTTTCTCTTGAAAACCATGTGGTTGCTTCATGTAGATCTCTTCCTTCAAGTCACCGTAAAGAAACGCCGTCTTCACATCCATTTGCTCTAGCTCAAGGTCCATGCTAGCAATAAGTCCTAGAACCATTCTCACTAAATTCATCTTCACCACTGGGGAGAAGATCTCATCATAGTCCACTCCTTCCTTCTGGCTGAACCCTTTTACCACCAATCTGGCCTTGTACTTGACCTGCTTGCCACTGTCATCAGACTTCAGCTTGTAAACCCACTTGTTCTTCAAGGCTCTCTTGCCTTTGGGAAGCTCAACAAGATCATAAGTTAGATTCTTTCTGAGAGATAACATCTATTCATTCATTGCATTGCGCCAATGATCCTTGTCCTTATGCATCTGGGCCTCCTCAAAAGTGTATGGCTCACCTGCATCTATAAGCATCACATATCTAGAAGTGGGGTAACGAGATGATAGTTGGTGTGTCCTCTCAGATCTCCTGACCTGAGGCTCTGCTGCATCTGCAAGTGGTGAGGTTGCTCCCCCTGCCCTAGGTCCCCTGGACCTGCATCAACGGGGTCTGCATCTGGCTCATGCTGCTCTAGCTGCCCATCCTCTCCACCTGTACCCTGTACTGGAGAGGGATCTCTGTCCTTATCACTATCATCATCCATGGAAAACTCATCTGCATCATCACTCTCAATGGTGTCCTCAGCCAATGTCAGATTCTCATAGAAAATCACATCCTTGTGTATGGTGACTGTCTTCTTCCTTGGATCCCAGAGACGGTATCCAAATTCCCGATCTCCATAGCCAAGAAAAATACAAGGCACTGCCTTGTCATCCAACTTCTTCCTCTACTCCTTTGATACCAATGCATACGCCTTGCATCCAAACACCCTCAAATGAGCATATGAGGGATCCTTCCATGTCCAAACACGCTATGGAATCTGAAAACCCAAAGGAACTGATGGAGATCTGTTGATCAAGTAACATGCGGTGTGAACCGCCTCAGTCCAAAAACTCTTGGGTAACTTCGTTGTCTTCAGCATACATCGAACTCTCTCAACAATGGTCATGTTCATCCTCTCAGCAAGACCATTGTGTTGGGGTGTGCCTGGCTCTGTCCTCTCATGCCTGATGCCGTGCTCTGCGCAATAGCCTTGAAAACTATGGGAGGTGTACTCTTCCCATGGTCCGTGTGTAGACACTTCAACAATTTCCATGTCTCGCGCTCAACCATAGCATGTAATTTCTTGAAACAATCAAAAACCTGATCTTTCGTCCTCTTCCTAGATGCATCATCAATGAAGGTGACGAAATACATGTTGCCTCCCAAAGAGGCTGTGTCCATAGGACCACAAACATCAGAAAGAATCAACTGTAGAAGGTCTCCCCTCACCTTGGATCTGACCCTTTATGTGTACTCCTACTCTTCTCAACCTCACATGCATCAGAAGGAGACAATGTGATGTCATTGTAGCAGGGGATCAACTCTCTCTTGCTCAAAAGTTGCAAGCCCTTTTGGCTCATGTGGCCAAGTGTTGGACATGTGAGCCCACGACGAGCCATTATGCAATAAATGTTATTGCAAATATCATTCCCCGATATGAAATGAAGATAACAGGTCCCTTAGTACAATTAGGGTTATGTACCATGGCTATCTTAATGATCATACAGTTGTTGATTCAATTATTGAATCATAGAGGCCGGTGCTTAGATGAATATCTAAAGAGTTAGATTGAGTACTCATCAAGCACCGTCAAATGATTGTTAAGATGTGATCTCCAGCCTGAGTAAGAGATGGCAATCCTTTCTCGCATAGGCTGATATCTGACCGACCTCTTGATGCAGGTCCTCTGCATAGGAATAGAGATTCGGAGGTGCCAGATTAGTTAGGTCAAAGAGTTGACTTAACGAGATCGAGATAACCTAAGTCCTATGTTGAATGCTGTCACAGCATAGGCACGCATCCTCTGATCGGAGACAGATGTGTTACTATATGTCTGAGTGTGTACATTTAGCAGACCAATAGGTTGATGACCTAACCAAGGTCTATACACCAGCACATTGGTGTGCATGCAAGGGCATATGAGTAATACGATCTCTCAAAGGGATCATACAGGTTCACTACTGAACCGGAAGACATGAGCTCACTCATGAGATATTGGGAAGAATCAAATTCCGTGCACGGTCGTCTCGCTTTGGAAGCTTGACTGAATTTGAAGGTTTGATATATACTTTTGGAAAGTATATGATCAAGACCTAGGTATGATATATGCTTTTGGAAAGTATATGATCTATACCAAATCCCAATGATCAAATGAGAAACTTAGTGATCAAAACCTAAAGAAGACAGTGTAAAATTGATCTTGATCTTCAGGTTGACCATGGGTCTTCCATTATGCAGGATGTACATGTATTGGGAATACCTGAGGGTGATGTGATCATAAACGATTGTATATCCATGACGCTTCCATTCCGAGGGAGTGATGAAACAGGTCTGGATTTTAGTGACTCCTTTCATTAGAGAAGCAATCTGACTTAGTCCAAGTGTTGGACATTGGTCTGAATGAGATTCAGATTCAATGAGAAGATTAGATTTGTGGTCTTGATTTTATCAAGCATCTGTGGGCGGTTCGTAAGATCTGGATTTGAGATAAGATATCAATATCCAAGTCACTGTACGTGGAACAATACAATCACCATGTCCTTATCTCCAAGTATCTGCGGAGAAAGCACATTATTCTTGAAGGAGTTCAAGAATAATTCATTTGATGAATTATGTATCCAAGCATCGAGAAAATGGATAATTAAATATGATTTAATTATCATGAATAATATGAATTTTATTCATATTATAAGAAGAAGATATCTGAGGTAATTAAATGTGATTTAATTATCAAAGATATGAATAACGTGAATATGATTCATGTTATTTGGGTACATGAGAAAAGAGATCCAAGATGATTAAATGTGATTTAATTATCATGGATATGAATAATGTGGATAGCACTATCCATATTAATTATATATATATTATAAATATGATTTATAATATATTAGAGAGAGAGAGAAACTATGTAAATAACATTTGTTATTTATTAATGTGAATTGGATTCACATTAAGTAATTAATTGGAAATGTAATCTACAATTAGTTTGGGTTGTGAATTTGATTCACATATTTTTCAATGGCATGATTGAAATATTCGCAAATTAATTTGGAATTAATTTTGTGGATAATTATGTGATAATAGTTATCACAAATTATTAAGAGATAATATGATATAATAAAAAGAAGATAATAAGACACCATTGATAAGGTGGCGTCACCCATGAAAAGTCATGGGTGACACCCCATTTTTAGGAGGCTACATTATCTTCATTTTATTATCTTGATTAATCTCTTAACAAATTTATTTATGTTAAATTAAAAATGTTTTGATAATGTTGCAACATATATTTAATTTAATTATAAATAAATGTTGTTGGTTTTAACCAACAACAATTATAGCCATTGATTATAACATAGACCAAGCATGGCCGTTGGATCTATGTGTCCCATGGATTGAGATCCATTGGATCCCAAACTAGTACAAAAGGAGGGCTAGCCTAGTCTTCCAAAGCACATGATTAAGAGTTGTACAAGGTTACAACTTTCTCTCTCTCTCTCTCATATTCTCGCCCTCTCTCTTTCTCTCCTCCAAAAGATGGCCGTCCATCTTGTGTTGAGAAAGGAGAGACTCTCGGCTTCGCCTTCGACGACTCGAGGATCTCCTTCTTTTTTGTAGTTGCTTACTCTAAAGGAAGACGGCGTATTTCGTTTGACGAAATCAGGAGATCCATCGCTTGGATCTTCATCGAGGATTGTGGGAGGAACGTGACTCATCATCGTGCCCACAAGTGCGTTCTTCGTGGATCGGACTTAAGACAGGAGGATCTCTTATTTGGGATCTCACGATCGCAACCACGCTTCAAGAGGTATTTCTTATACTTTGTGGTTTGATGAAACGATCCGAGAAGTGTTCTCGTGATCATGTGGTTTCATCTTTAGTTTAAAAAAAAATAATTTCCGCCGCATCTAGCGACTAGTGCAACTAGTTGCTCCGATTGCATATGATGCGATCGACACGCTTCCGTGATGCGCTTAAGGATTATCAATATCCTTCAAGTGGTATCAAAGCCTTAGTCTGAATAAGGTTTTGGATATGATCCATAGACCTAGGACGACTTGGGCTTGAAAGAGTTGCGAAATATTTTGCTGCATTTCAATTTTCGCACCTCTGTCTAATTAAAATTTCTAATACTGTTTAAAATGTTTAAACACGAAATTTGCAATTGGATTTTGTTCTCCATTAAATAAGGAAATCATAGGATCTGAGTTTGTGAAATTTGGACTTCATTTGCTCAAGATATGGCTATTTGAATATGCATGTATTCACAGTTGCGAGAACTGCAGATCTAATCATGATTAATGAGTTAATTACGGTTTTGTTCCGCCTCGAAATACGTGAATTATCATTTGGGTTCGTTAATAAATCAAATTGGAAATCTTAGAAAACTGATTTTGTAATTTTTGGATTTAAATTGATCAAGATAAGTTAATTTTGGTGATTGGGGGTCACTGTTGGAAATTGACATTTTTTGATCATGAACCTTGTGATAAGTCATTCAAATATGATGATGAAAATTAATTGTTAATTTTCTAAAATAATTAGTGATAAATATTTGTCAAATATTTAAAGAGATAATTATTCCATTGAATGACATTTGCCTAAACCATTATGATAAGATAGTTGATCTTGATCACTGGTTGATATGAAATCATCAACAAACATTTTTTCATGAAAAACCTTAGTTTATCCTACAATAGTTGTAGGACAACTTTTACATGAAAAACCCTCTTGCTTGAATAGGATTGGGGATTTGTTTAGCAAATCTCCTTATAATATAATCAAAATTGTTTTGATGTATATTATATGGTATAATTTCAGTTGAAAAACCGATGAGCATCTCAAAGTACATGATGATCTATCTGGCATTATCCTTTCCCGAGGCGGATATGGTGCCTAGTCGGAGAGCATTGGGGTTGCGGGTTGCAACGTATATGGTCTGTCCCAGGTACTGGCCATGACAACGGGTAGGGACTGGATAATGCCGGAGAAGTCAAAGTGTATTTTTCTAATTATTAAAATTCGAATAATACGTACTTTGAGATTATACCTACTATTCAAGTAATAATCAAGTTTGTTGATTGATGATTGGATTAATGATTAATTTAATGTGATTAAATTAATTATATCCAATAAACACTCTATTATGAATAGATGTGTATTTCCCTTGGAAGAATTAATTATGTGAATATGATCCACGATAATTAATTATAAAATTTGAATATGAGGTGGAGGATCACATAAGTGACATCCATGGTCTCCCGCCAAGGCGAAGGATTCCGTCGCCAGGGATTGTATGTAGGAGACGCCTGTCCGAAGTGACGGATCCTATATGCAAGCGCATTTACATCGGGCTCTTTGCTTCTCGAAAGAGTAAGGACGTATGCGTAGTGACCCCAATGTCGAGTCCTCATATTATTAGGATGATATTGGATTGCGCATAGCGAGTTCTAATCCTGTTGACGGTTGGTTCAATTAACAACGGATCAACATCATCTTAGGGGTGGTGGACTCAGGTGTTAAAGACCGAATAGGAAATGCAAGTTGGACTTGCAAGGCGGAATGTGTTCCCGCTTCTTTTTATCGAAGTCACGAGTTCTCATATTATTGGGATGTGACGAAGATAGGAAAGGAGATCCCAAATCTTGCTAGAGATAAAATGGTAAGAATATCTCTTGCATTGAAAGTGATTAAGGAATTAACTTTCATTGTTGATAAGGCAAGACAACTTTGATATAAAAATTCCTAAATCAAAGTAAAATATGTATATATATAATACATACCCTTATGCAAATTTCTTAGTTCAGATAATCCTTCATTAAACCCACTCAATGTTATACTCAATAATAACCAGTAAAATATCATGGATTGGACTCATGATCCAGATATTGTACTTGCAATTGGACACATAATGTATGTGGTTGCAATGTGCAAGTTCCCTCAACATAGTGAGGAGTGACAATTAAATAAGACAATAAGACATCACCTTAGGGTTTGTATGTCTCCATAGTATTGATCTTTCATCGAGTGTACTTTGGAAGTGACATGTCGATGGTGATCGTAATTGTCGAATAATCCTTATAAAATAAAAGAAGATATTTTGGCATACATATGTGCTCTAGACATTTAATCATGAGTGACATGGTTCTCTGCATTATGCAGAATAGTGGCTCGAAAGAGATAATGTATTCAAAATATTTGAACACCTACCTGAACCAATGTTTTAAGAGTCTAGATGGATGTAGACATGATGAGTGTCATCATTCTACAGTCTATACTCTAGTCATTCATGAAACTTCATAATATTCATATTGTATGAATTTAATGAAGCATGTATAAATGTCGAAGTGCTCTTGTATTGAAAACTTTTGAATTCAACATAAGAGATTCTTTGTCTTGAACAATGGTTGTTTATAGATGAAGAGAGCACAATGGAAGCATGGGTTGGACCCATGTGAGAAGGAAAGTCAAAGAATTGACTGTACTTCTGTGACTTCCATATGACATCCAAAGAGTTGGATGAATGCCAATAGTGCAATAAGTTGATGTGTTGATAGTATGACTATCAAGTCTATCTAAAATCCTTAGTGAAGGACTCAGATAGAGCATCAAAATAATCTACATATAATCATTTACTCTGACTTTCTTATTTCATAAGATAAAGTCTGACAATTGTATCCCAATCTTCTAATAACATTTGCAATTGGTTGCATATATATATATATATTAGAAGATTAGAAATTTGATCTTAAGGTTTAGTAGCCATCTACATGGATATTGCTGTAATTGTTGCGGCAATCTCTGTTGGATAGATAGACTTCATATTCTCAGTGGGAGAGCTCTTAGTCTTGGAGAATGTCTCTATGACCTAGATAGTAGAATACAGTCATTGTTTGTTTCTAAATGTTGGAAATAAACATGAATTCTGAGATAGAACTATCATAAAGAGTTATGATGGATATATTGCAGATAGTAATCTAACATCTAGTGGACTCCACAAAATTAGAAAAATTAATGAATAGTTCATTAAGATTTCTAACACTGAAAATTAAACCTTGATAGATCAATAGGAGGATGAAGATCATTTGACAATGATCTGACATCAAATCTTGGACATATGTCTGCTGATGAGATCAATAGACTAGTAATATATGAAACTTTAGAATGTCTAAAAATTTCAAACCTTACATATTTGTGAATATTGTATTCAAAGTAAAATGTCCAATACACCCTTCTCTAGGAAAGGTGTAAGATGTTAAGGTATTCAGGATCTCATACATATTGATGTATGTGGATCATCTATATCATAGTGAACATTATGGATATGTGATATCTATTGATGATTATGTATGATATGGAATTTCTTCTCTTCACTTGAGAAACCTTTGAAATATTCAAAGATTTCACAATTTTGGTTTAGAACCAAAGCTTGAAGGAAGATTAAATGAATTTGATCTAACCAAGGTAGCAAATACCAATTAGATGAATTCCAAGAATACCTTATGAAGATATGAATATCATTTCTATCTCAATCCTCCAAACACACCTAAACTCAATGGAGTTGTAGGGAGATACAATTGGATCATATGTGACATGATTTGATCAATGATGAATTATCCTCTTAGTTTCCTGGTATATATGTGTAGTAGAGACTACAATATATATCCTTAATAAGGTTCCATGCATGTAAGATGGAATCTAGCACTTGAGAATGCTGCTTCATTAGGAAAATAAAGGATGGTATTGGATACCTACTTTATGACCTTGAGATTCTTAAAATATCTCATCACTGAGAATGTAATTCTTAGAGGATGATTCTCTTGAGAATCAAGATGAAAATGAAGTGTGGGAACTCATTTAATCTTGAGATGATAATGAGGCTCCTGAGATCGGAAACTAAAAGGATAATTAAAGATGAAACATTAATACCTTTTCAAATGAGTTTGAGGATGTATTCCATGTGTCAGTTAAGTCTGACAATGATCGGACTTCATGTGATGAAGCTCCTAAGGATCATGACATGGAAAGATGGATATTAGCAATAAAGTCTAAAGTAGACTTTATACACAAGTGTTGTATATGGACCCTCGAGGATCCACCTATATGGGTAAGGCCCATAAAGGTGTAAATGGATCTTCAAGAGAAGAGTGAACCTGATGAGAAGGTAGAGACCTTCAAAGCTCGGTTCGTAGCCATAAGCTACACACGGAAGAGAAGACATTTCTTGCGATGAGACTTGCTCTTCGGTGACCATGCTTAAAATCATCATAATATTGCTGACCTTAGCTACACAACTTGACTACTACATCTTCAAGATGTAAGTCAAGGTTGCATTCCTCTAAGAATACCTCTCTGAGGATGTTCACATGAAGTAGCCCCAAGGCTTCATGATTGAGGAAAGCAAGGTGTGCAAGCTAACGAAATCCATCTATAGACTCAAAATAAGCTTCTTGTTGTTGGAACAAAAGATTTGATGAACTTATAAATGTTATGATTTCAAATAGAATCTTGATGTACCATGTGAAGCTTAGTGGGAGTGCCATTGTGTTCATCGTGCTAAATGTAGATAATATCCTAATCATTTGGAATGATATAAGGATGATAATAAGTGTTTTATATGATCTAGCTATTCCATACCTTGAGATATGATCTCAAAGGTGCCTCTTGGATCTTAGTTCTGAAGGTGTTCAGAAGCAAAGAAAAGAGGGTATTGGGGCTGTCACATTTGTAAGTGCACCTTGGACATGTTCCATTTTTCTGGAAATTCCAAGAAAGGCTTTCTTACCCTAAGATTTGGTACTGACTAATCTTAAGGGATAGCACCTCAAAGAGTTGAGGAAGTAAATGCTAGAACTGCTTGCACTTGTGCATCAGTTACGAGAAGCTAAGTGTATGCTAGATGTGTACAAAAGCCAGATATCTGCCATGCAGTGGGAGTAGTAAAGTGTTGCTAATCCTACTACGGAGAGAAAACACTTTATTGCAGTAATAACAATATCTTCAAAGATGACAAGGCTTTAGAGATAGTGATCTCTAAGTCTTATCTTCAAGAAATTAAGACTTTTAGATGGAGATCTAAAAGGTCTTAACTGTGAATACCTTAGGAGATAGAGATCTCCAGGAATAAGGGTATTCTGATAAGGATTATGGAAATGCTGGTTATAATAATTACTGAGCAATAGTGTCAAGGACACTATAACTGCTTTGACTAGTTTGAGTATTGGTTGCATTAGATGCAACATTTGCATTGGATGCGAGCACTATTACTGGGGATATGCAAATGCCGTAAAAGGACTTGGCGTAGTCTCGCGGGAATAGAGTGACTGATCATCTTACCTATCTATTTTCTAAATAGCCTATGATTGTCACATGAAAGTGGGTTTAAATGATTAGCCCATTAATGGCTCTTTGGGCTAGTGGGAGATTGTTGGACATGTGAGCCCACGGCGAGCCATTATGCAATAAATGTTATTGCAAATATCATTTCATGATCTAAAATGAAGAATAATTAATTTGTATAATAAGTGAGGCTTAGGGTACTCATGTCACTTTCCAGTCCCTTAGTACAATTAGGGTTATGTACCATAACTATCTTAATGATCATACAGCTGTTGATTCAATTATTGAATCATAGAAGTCGGTGCTTGGATGAATATCTAAAGAGTTAGATTGAGGACTCATCAAGCACCGTCAAATGATTGTTAAGATGTGATCTCCAGCCTGAGTAGGAGATGGCAATCCTTTCTCACATAGGCTGATATCTGACCGGCCTCTTGATGCAGGTCCTCTGCATAGGAATAGAGATTCAAAGGTGTCAGATTAGTTAGGTCAAAGAGTTGACTTAACAAGATCGAGATAACCTAAGTCCTATGTTGAATGTTGTCACAGCATAGGCACGCATCCTCTGACTGGAGACAGATATGTTACTATATGTCTGAGTGTGTACATTTGGCAAACCAATAGGTTGATGACCTAACCAAGGTCTATACACCGGCACGCTGATGTGCATATCAGGGCATATGATTAATACGATCTCTCAAATGGATCATACAGGTTCACTACTGAACCGGAAGAAATGAGCTCACTCATGAGATATTGGGAAGAATCAAATTCCGTGCACGGTCGTCTCGCTTTGGAAGCTTGACTGAATTTGAAGGTTTGATATATACTTTTGGAAAGTATATGACCAAGACCTAGGTATGATATATACTTTTGGAAAGTATATGATCGATACCAAATCCCAATGATCAAATGAGAAACTTAGTGATCAAACCCTGAAGAAGACAGTGTAAAATTGATCTTGATCTTCAGGTTGACCATGAGTCTTCCAATAGGCAGGATGTACAGGTATTGGGAATACCTAAGGGTGATGTGATCATAAACGATTGTATATCCATGACGCTTCCATTCCGAGGGAGTGATGAAACATGTCTGGATTTTAGTGACTCCTTTCAGTAGAAGCAATCTGATCTTAGTCAAAGTGTTGGACATTGGTCTGAATGAGATTCAGATTCAATGAGAATATTAGATTTGCGGTCTTTTTTTAATCAAGCATCTGTGAGAGGTTCGTAAGATCTGAATTTGAGATAAGATCTCAATATCCAAGTCACTGTACGTGGAACAATACAATCGCCATGTCCTTATCGCCAAGTATCTGTGGAGAAAACACATTATTTTTGAAGGAGTTCAAGAACAATTCATTTGATGAATTATGTATCCAAGCATCGAGAAAATGGATAATTAAATATGATTTAATTATCATGAATAATATGAATTTTATTCATATTATAAGAATAAGACATCTGAGATAATTAAATGTGATTTAATTATCAACGATATGAATAACGTGAATATGATTAATGTTATTTGGGCATATGATAAAAGAGATCCAAGATGATTAAATGTGATTTAATTATCATGGATATGAATAATGTGGATAACACTATCCATATTAATTATATATATTATAAATATGATTTATAATATATTAGAGAGAGAAACTATGTAAATAGCATTTGTTAATTATTGATGTGAATTCGATTCACATTAAGTAATTAATTAGAAATGTAATTTACAAATTAGTTTGGGTTGTGAATTTGATTCACATATTTTTCAATGGCATGATTGAAATATTCGCAAATTAATTTGGAATTAATTTTGTGGATAATTATATGATAATAATTATCATAAATTATTAAGAGATAATATGATATAATAAAAAGGAGATAATAAGCCACCATTGATGAAGTGGCATCACCCATGAAAAAGTCATGGGTGACGCCCCATTTTTAGGAGGCTACATTATCTTCATTTTATTATCTTGATTAATCTCTTAACTAATTCATTTATGTTAAATTAAAAATGTGTTGATAATGTTGCAACATATATTTAATTTAATTATAAATAAATGTTGTTGGTTTTAACCAACAATAATTATAGCCATTGATTATAACATAGACCAAGCATGGCCGTTGGATCTATGTGTCCCATGGATTGAGATCCATTGGATCCCAAACTAGTATAAAAGGAGGGCTAGCCTAGCCTTCCAAAGCACATGATTAAGAGTTGTACAAGGTTACAACTTTCTCTCTCTCTCTCTCTCATATTCTCGCCCTCTCTCTTTCTCTCCTCCAAAAGATGGCTGTCCATCTTGTGTTGAGAAAGGAGAGACTCTCGGCTTCGCCTTCGACGACTCGAGGATCTCCTTCTTCTTTGGAGTTGCTTACTCTAAAGGAAGACGACGGATTTCATTTGACGAAATCAGGAGATCCATCGCTTGGATCTTCATCGAGGATTGTGGGAGAAACGCGACTCATCATCTTGTCTGCAACTGCGTTCTTCATGGATCGGACTTAAGACAGGAGGATCTCTTGTTTGGGATCTCACAATTGCAACCACGCTTCAAGAGGTATTCCTTATACTTTGTGGTTTGATGAAACGATCCGAGAAGTGTTCTCGTGATCATGTGGTTTCATCTTTAGTTTTTTTAAAAAAATTTAATTTCCGCCACATCTAGCGACTAGTGTGACTAGTTGCTCCGATTGCATAATGATGTGATCAACACGCTTCTGTGATGCGCTTAAGGATTCTCAATATCCTTCACCAAGTCGAAGGTGCCACAAATCTGAAGTGTCTGCCTCACTGGCATGCAAACTGCCATCCATGACCTTCACTCTAGTCCTGTAGAGCATGTGACAGAAACTGCCTCTAGCCATGATGAGAGAACCCTTACTTATCTTGCATTTGCTTTCGCCGAATTTTAGATGGTAGCCTTCACTATCTAGTTGTGAGCCAAATATAAGGCTAAGCGGCACATCAAGAACATGCCTCACATTCTGGAGTGTCATTGAGCACCCAACATCAGTCTGAATCGAGATAGTGTCCATGCCCACGATCTTAGACTAACTTTCGTCACCCATCAAGACTCGTCCATAATCATCTCTAGTGTAGGTGGTGAAGAACTCCCCGTATGGAGTCACATGATAAGAGGTGGTCGTGTCAACGACCCACTCCAAATCACTCCCTACATGCAAGCACTGGTCCTGAATGACGAGAATCACCTCATCTGCATTATCATCTGCCACAACTGCAGCTACATCCCCATCTTCTTTTTTCTGATCTTTCTTGGCTTCAGCTTGCTCTCTCTTCCAAATCCTGCAGTCTCTCTTCCAATGACCGGGCTTCTGGCAATGGTGACACTTTCCTCGGTCCTTAGATTTGTCTCTGGATTTCTGCCTCTCATGTGATTGTCTTCGGCTACTAGATCTTCCTCTCCTCTCAACGGCATACACATGTGAAGAGGATGATGCCTCTCTGGATGAGCGACGTCTGATCTACTCATTCAAGAGGCTACCCTTGACCATGGCCATGGTCAACTTGTTATCCTTCACAGAGTTGCTCACGGTGACTACTAGAGTCTCCCAATTGTCTGGCAATGAACCCAACAAAAAAGTGCCTGCAACTCGTCATCAAGTGTCAGATTCATAAAGGTCAATTGGTTGATGATGCTTAGGAAATCAATCAAATGCTCTGCCACTTTGGTCCCATCCTTGTATTTCAGGTTCACAAGCTTTCTAATCAAGAAAGCTTTGTTGGTTGCGTTCTTCTAATCAGAGAGCTCGGACAACTTGTCCTACAACTCCTTTGCATTTGTCTCTTCAGCCACATGATGGAAAACTGACATGTCAAGCCACTTCCAAATGGTCCCAATAGCCTGTCGATTCAACTTTTTCCACTCACTTGCGGACATGTTCTCCGGATTGGTGCTCTCTTCCTCCACCGGATTGTGGAGGTCCTTGCAATACAAGATGTCTTCCATCTTGCCTTTCCAAATATGTCAATTATTCCTTGTGAGCTTAATCATTGTACCCTCATCATCTTTTTCCCATTTTGCTCAACATGAGCTCTGATACCAGTGTTGGGGATGTAGGGGGTGATCCTAAATCCCTTTCCTGCAGCAAAGATGGCACAACAATAATATGGGTTCCCCACTCGGGAACCAAATGGAAACAATGACAATCAACCATATAAGCAACCACAAGAGACCAAAATTTTTACGTGGAAACCCTTATTCGATGTGAGTAAGGGAAAAATCACGAGGCAAGACCGACAACAAATCTACTACGGTCAAAATGAGCCAATGTTCTTTCGATTTTGTTTCCCAACAAAATCGAGATGCAAACCACAAGCACTTCAAGCATCTAACTATCCCTAGGTATCTAACTATATCAAATGTGCTCAAATCAAGAAGATGAGGAGTGGCTTTCCTGTGGGCTCCTGGATGGAAATCCAAAATCGACTTCGGCTCCTTGAGTCGTTCCCAACGACCCCCTTCCTCCCAAACTCGAACTCGCCTAAACAGTGCTCTCCAAGCCCAAGCTGCAGCCTGCTGTCGATGAGAGAAGAGAAGAGGAGCCCAGCTGCAACCTCCTTCTCTCTCGACCTCTCTCTCTCTCTCTTGCGCGGAAGAAAATGGGTTCAAAACCCTTGTTGCTGGTCACTGGAGAATGGCTGGAATGGAGATCGAATGGGGCTTCTATTCTTCTGGAATAGCATCCTCCGATTGGGGATTTTGATCCATGGAAATGGCAGCCGAGTGGAGGCTCCCACTTGAGGGACAAATATCAAAGAGCCCCCTATAAAGAAGTCAAATTGCAATAGTCTCCAAGTTGGAACTGGATATCCGAATACCCAACAACAACCTCTACTGAAGATACTACAGCTGCTTCTTCGTTTTCCCATCTTTCAATCAAAACGAACATTATGCTAGTTAATGTATTCAACTTGGGGATACACGCCGACAGTACTAAATGCCGGGCCTCTAAATTATCATCCTATCCCTTCCTTTTCTTTTCTGCTGCCTTTTGGTGGTTCGATGTATTTTTTGCAGTTTGGTTGTCATTTTTTTATGAATGAAATTCCGATTTTTTATAAAAAAAAAGAAAGTTTTAATCTTGAATTGAACTTCGAATAGGTGAACGTTTTTTCAACTAACTGTTGAATTCATACTATAACATAATGATATTGAGCTCAGTACACTATGTTGTTAGCACTGGAAGAGGAATTGTGCAGTTTGTTTGTAATAATAGTTTCATCCTATTTATAGAGGATATGAATATTCTCAGTAAATCATTACTGAGAAGCAATCAAGAACAAGAAAAGAACCTAAATGGTTCCGGAAGACTGCATATAAAATAACAAAAAAAAGAACATATCCTAAAGGTGGTGAGTATCATTTCATTACCACTATCGCAGCGGCGAACTGGTCGACCAATTCAGCTAGGAGCGACTGAACTTGATCTGCACTGTAATTCTGGAAAATGGCGCGAGCCAGATCGTTTTGACCAATGTCGAATGTGTATAGTCCTTCGCTGAAATCTCTCTCCTTGGGCAACAGATCTTTCCAAATTCCACCTGAAATATTATCAACTCTTTGATCTTAAAATGCTACAGGTTCTCATGTCTGTTATCGGACATAACAGGGGCTAAACTTCATGTTTACAAGCAGTCTCACCTCGATTTCGATAGGCGAGGGACCTCGATTTGAACTGCGCGAACTCCGCCGTCTGGACCTTCAAATAGAATGGGCTCTGGTTGGTCTGGAATATGGTGGTGTTTGGCATCCTTATGGTCGAGCCAGCTGAGGCAAAGTTGGCTCCGTGCGAGAAGTTCGCGCCGATCGAATCCACATAGGAGCTCAAGTAGGGGAAACCCAGGCTCTCAACTGCGATACACAACTCATCCATGCTTGATTTAATTTCAGAGATATTAATTTGACATCAGAAAGATCTATAAAGAACAGGA
Organism: Ottelia alismoides; assembly: GCA_037367405.1. Lineage (NCBI taxonomy): Eukaryota > Viridiplantae > Streptophyta > Magnoliopsida > Alismatales > Hydrocharitaceae > Ottelia > Ottelia alismoides. The sequence continues at coordinate 44,347 of JAZKJV010002837.1, forward strand.
ATAGGGAATAACGAGCAGATCCCATATCTTTTATTTACTTCTTAATTTGTGTCTTCACACCTTTTGCTCACAATTTCAGACCTATAAAGAGAAAGGATGTTCTTGGCAGTAAGTAATTATTATTTCCTATTTTTTCCTTTCACTTAAAAAGCATTGTCCACTCCACTGCACTGCACGCCATAAATCAGACCGAAATGGACCCTCTGCTGCAGCAAGATGCAGCAAAGTCTGCTGTCGCCTTTGTAACCGTTCGATCGATCGAGGTTCCCACGAATTCCCACTTTGTGTGAGGGTGGGAACCGCTCCATCGTGATCGAGCGGCTCCAAGGGCTACAGCAGACTGCTGCATCCCTTGCTGCAGCAGTCAATCTAAAACTAAAACTATTTCTGGACTTGTAATTGAACAGAAAATCTAAACGAAGAATGCAAAACTGAAATTATTACTGTAATGGAAATACTCGATTTCATACACGACATTTAAGGAAACACGTTCCCTTACTCATAGTTTGAGACATGAATACCGAGATACGGCTGCGAATACATGTATTTAGAAAGAGAGCTTACATTGTGAAGTATGTAATCTTGCCTACTTTATATCCATTTTTCGCAAAATTTTTTATTTTTTTTTGAAAAATGCCACTGTGGATTTTCGTAATTATATTCCTCTAATATATCATTCAAATTTTGTCAGAAATAAAGATTCCTACGACCTTCATCCAGGACATGTAAAATACAGCAAATATGTGACCGTTAAAAAATGATTGTCTGAATGGAGGTCGTAGGAGTCTCTATTTCTGACGAATTTGAATTAAATATTAGAAGGATATAATTATAAAAATCTATGATGGTATTTTAAAAAATAAATAAAAAATTTTGCTAAAAATAGATGTGACGTAGGTAAAGTTACCCACTTTACAAAGTAGACTCCCTTTCCTCTTATATAATTTATTATTTAAAAATTTAAAGGGATTTTTACCCGGCAGACCCTGTAATCTTTTGCAATTACCGCTACGACCTTCGAAACATCGTAATTCCTCCCCCGACCCTGTAAACTTCCTAACCCTTACCCTACAGACCCTGTGGTTAACCTCCGTTCTTTTACCCGTTAAAATTAACCATATTCCGTGATGTTCAGTTATATTATACCCATTTTGTTTATTAAATTTACATTAAGTGCCACTCCATCATCCCAGACCCCCCCCCCGACGATGGAGGCACCCTCTGCGGCTGCTGGCTGGCGCTCTCCCCCCACCCCCCCGGCCGACGATGGACCCGCCCGCCGCCGCCGCTGCTTCCCCCACCCCCCGGGGCTGCTGCTACTTCGCCCCCCACCCCTCGATGAGCCCCTGTTGCTGCTTCGGCTCGCTCCCCCCCTCCCCGCTCGGTGACGATGGAGGCTTCCCCCGATGGAGCCGACGACGGAGCCCACCACACCCCTGCGCCCCACCGACGCTGGAGGCGCCCTCTTCTGCTGTTGTTGGCTGCGGCTTCCCCCCCCCCCCCCCCCCCCCCCCACTCCCCACCCCCGGCCGCTGCTTCGCACCCCCCCCCCCCCCCCCCCCCGCTGTTGCTGCTTCCCGCCCTCCCCCCGGCCGCTGCTTCACACCCCTCTCCACCGCTGTTGCTGCTTCGCCCCCCTCCTCCCCCCTCCCCGGCCGCTGCTACGCACCCCCCCTCGGTCGGCGACAAGGGAGGCCCCCTCCCCCGATGGAGCCCACGACGGAGTCACCCCTCCCCCGCCCTAGCAGCCAACGACAGAGCCGCCCTGTCGTTGTTGCTGCTTCAGCTCGCCCCCCCTCCCCCGATCGGTGACGATGGAGGCCCCCCTCCCCCCGATGGAGCCCACGACGGAGCCCCCCTAGCGGCCAACGATGGAGCCCCGCCACCCCTGCCGTCGGCTGCTTCCACCCACCCCCCCCCCCCCCCCCCGCAAGAACGTCTACAGAATTTTTTCCCTATTCTTTTTTTATTTTGGTTAATCCTAACCGTACAATGGCAAATTGATTAGATTAACTCAAGACTAACCCATGTATTTGACTCAAATATAGTTACAATTGACGGCAGGGTTTGTTGGA